>CM059186.1:71103227-71128790 GCA_030323885.1 Branchipolynoe longqiensis | reverse complement strand
GAACAAGAGCAGGGGGTGGAAGATCAGAGAACGGGTCGGATGGCCCATATGCTCGCATTTTGGGGTTCCAATAGGAGGTACGAGGTGGAGCTCGGCTATGCTATCCCTGAGGACCCTACTCCGACCTCTGAGTGGATCGTTAGGTCGCGGGGGGGGTGGACCGGTTAAGCTGGCGCGGTTTCTTTCTGGAAACGTGGCTGGCTTGACCGAGTCTACTCTGTCACGGTTGTGGAACGACCCGAACGAGCAAGTGCCTGTATGTATCAGAGACTATATGCTCTGGGAGGGTGGGCACCATCGCGTGATGCGATCTCAGGGCTCGCACGGAGATTACGGTGTCTCCGATGACGAGGGCTGGGCTGAGCCTGAGGGTCATTCCCGGACCCCGTTGGACTGGTATAACCTCCATTTATGTGACATATTTGGAGGGTTGAAGGATCCAGCGAGGGGGGATGGCTACACGAAACAAGAGTTGGCGTGTCTGGGCTATGTCCGCCGTGTGTTTCGCCCGGGACAGACTTGTCTGTTCTGCGAGTTAAACCCGGTGGGGCATAGGCAGACCCCGAAATTGTTTCTGAGGTGGGGGCCGTTGGCTCGGCATATTTGTGAGAGCCACCTTCACACCGCTCCTCTATGGAGGTGCACGCGACCGTTTAACGTGGCGAGTGGGTCGGAGGGCTGTCCAATGCTTAGAGCGACTGGACAGTACTACTCGACTCCTCGCCGCTGTGAGATGGTCAAGCATCTCATGGAGGGCCACGGACGTATGTTGATGGACGTCGTGAAGGGGCTGAGTGTGATCCTGTGGGAGCCTCAGTCCGTGTCGAAGAGAGCGGTGTCCTTCACGATGAAGCAGCGCACGGACTTCCACTATAGCAGGGAAACCCTGACGCTGCCTAGGCAGCACAGGTTGATTGCCCTGTTTATATATGTTCCTGGGTCGGCGGAGGTACGTCGTGAGCGGTTTTATACCGGTCGCGGCGCATCTTCGGCGAAACGGGGCAGGGGTCGTGGTGCTGTTGCCGTGAGGAGGGACCAGCAGGGGCGAGCAGCTCCTGTGGCCTCTTCGAGCTCTGGGCGGGGTGCTAGGTCCGTCCAGGGGAAAGGCAAGGGGAGAGGTAAGAGGTCCTCGTCCCTGGTGCCGTTGCGCGATGGCTCTGCCATTGAGCGGCAGCGGAATCAGGGGTCGGACAGGTCAGCTTCGCCTCCTCCACCGCCGCCTCCACCCCCTCCATCTGCTGCCCAGCAGGGGTTGAGAGACTGGCCTGAGTTGCCAGTCGTGACTATTGATCCGGAGGTGATGGGGTCGAGGGCGGTGCGCCGTCGCAAGCGTCGGAAGGTAGTGACCGAGCTGACACCTGACACTCTGAGTGCGGTGGTGGCACGGGCTCCGTCGACTGTGGTGACGGTGCCAGTGGCATCGGTGTCGCAACCAGTGTCATTGGGTCAGGTTCCGCGGCGACGTGTGTCGGCGGCTGCGGGATCTGCCTCTCAGTTGGCAGGGACGCCGTCTGCGAGCTCGGTTGTGAAACCAGCGGTGACTGCTCCTCTGGTTAGTTCAGCTCCGGAGGTGATTAGCGGTATCACGCGAGCAGAGGGCGCGGCAGGCTTCAGTCATTGACGATATCGACATGACTTTTTCTGCCGCGTTCCACTCGGACTTCCGAAGTTGGGATGGTTCATTGCGCACTTTGGATCTTTCCGGCTTCAGCGTCGAGGACAGGCTGCACGGCCTGCCGGCCAGCTTGGTGGCTGATGCTGCTGCGGCGCATCGGGCGCTGCTGGCACGGGCGGCAAGGGCGCCTGCTGACGCTGACGGCGACGTTCAGATGACAGGTGACGGGAAGGTGGACGGCGATTAGTCGTCGTTCTGTCCTGTCTAGTCAGTTTTGGACGTCACGTCGAAATTCAGATGACAGGTGACGGGGTGGTGGACGACATGTAACTGTTGGTACAGTTGGGCGTCGCTCTCCCCTGTCCGAGGGATTCTGGATATCGTGGTTTCTCGGATGACAGGTGGCAGTTAGGTTAGCGGTGGTGAACTGCAGGTGATCGGCGCTAGCCCTGTCCGAGGGATTTCGGGTTCCACGTCGGGGGTTATTGAAAGACCAGCACCCCTGTGGCGGTTATTAATTTTTTTTTATATAATTATACACATTAATATTATATAAAATAATTTTTTTTTTGGATAGTTCATCTCCCTTAAGGAGGTGGATACCGCCTTGTATATATGTGTATATTGTAACTAATATAACATTGTATATACCTTTTTAGTACTACGGTGCTATTTTTACATTGATAACCATAATGTATTTAGCATATCGTACTGCTCTATTCCAATATTATTTTTCTTTTGCAGTACGATTGTTCATGATATATGTTATGGTGAAGAGCTTAGCTTTCTCCCGATTGGAGGATCTAGCTGCTTGTGTTCTGCCCATTTTTCTGCAGTAGGGGTCGGAATAATTTTTTTTTTTATATATATATATATACTAAATAAATTATTTCTAAAAATATTCCTCAGCTTTCACCCCGTTTTTGACTTCCTTGTTCCACACTATTAGGAAATATTATATTCTAAATTTATTTAGTGGAACGGGGTGGTCGATGGTGTGGGAGTTGGTGGGTTGACACTGTCCATTTTACACTAAAAGATTTTCCTATGCAGTGTCGCCCTGGCTCTTATTTTATGCTGCATTCTTTATTTTAAATTACTACTATGGTAAGCGCTTCCGGCAGAACATGATTGACAGCGTGTGCGTCGGCTCCTGTTATAGCAGGGGAGGATGCACATTGGGTGTAATTTTCTTTGTAGGAGGCCGGGTTCTTGCTGGCGCCCATTGCTTCTTATAAAATGTATTGCATTCCTGAACGTTGTATCTGCGGAGACTTTCTCAATTGTTATAAGTAACACCGCCCTTCTACTTTCATGCATTCTGCACCGGAGCGGGTCACCGAGCGTGACGGGTCCTGGGTGCGGCGGCGTGACGTGTCCGCGGTGTAATACCGTCTGTGATCTACTGGCCAGGCGACGCGGGCACAAGGAGGACGGACTGAGGAAGCTCAAAGAGGAGCCGCTCCGCGTAGAAGGAGGAGCGCCCCGCTAACGGTTCTTCTGAGATGGGGGGCGGCGGGGGGCGGACTGAGTAGTTCCTTGCTTCCTTCTGTCGAGGGGGTTCCACTTGTGGGGTATGAATTCTCTCCCAGCAAAAAACATTCTATACACCAACTACATAGAGGCTGGGAGAGGTCGTCTTTGTGCGACTCATTTAAAGACTCTTTCTTCACCTAGACTGATAACATGTTTGCCTTGCAGCTAGCTAGATTCATATCGCTATTTCGCTGCAGGCAGGTCTAGGAATTGCGCAAAAGGATACATAGCTTTGTAAGGCTTCTCTCCCTTTCAAGTTAGTTCTCATGTTGACTTCTATCATTTCTCGATTCTCATCGGTTTGCATTCTGCAACCGGTGAGACTCTAAGGGGGGCAGTGTAGTAGTCTGAACATGAGCTCTACTATCACGCGGTAGCAGCGGAGACTACGACGCCATCAGCGCAGTTCCACTACACTGCGCTAGGTGGCGGCACGGGTCACCACCGGTCAGACCCCAACTGGGCTGACCTCTACTGCGTGTGGTTGACCCACCCCCCCACACACACCTATAGAGTCGATGTGGGATCTGGCGAGTCAGGGGGCGGGTCAGACAACTACTGACGCCGCGGAGAGCAGAGGGTTCAATAAACCAGGTGAAGCGTACACTGAATTGAATCTTGGTGTTCTTTCGTGTGAGAAAGGGTGAGTCGGAGGGCCGTGGGCCATTACATTTTGGATTTGTTTTGGACTATGTAGGGCTCCCTCACGGGGGTTCCCTGGTGGGACCTCATGGGGCTCCCCAATGGGACCTCAAGGCGCTCCCTGATGGGACCTCACGGGCCTCCGTGATCTGACCAAGTGGTGCTTCCGGCCCCCGGGACCACGCGGGGTCTCAGGGAGGTCATAGGGCGCAGCTTTGTGCAACTCTGTAGGTTGGTGTTTGCTAGTCACCGTCATTACTGTTGGATTTGGAGTCGTTGGCGATGGGCTCAAGGCCGCCGATGATCTCGAAGATGTGGTAGTTCTGTCTATAGGATCTGCTGAGTGGCTCCCATGAGGACTCGGAGTGCCTCGTGAGGATGGCAAGCGTAGCTCGGTTGTCAGACACGTTCTGTGGTGGGCCTAGGAGGTCTCGGATGGCAGTCCTATCAAAGGCCATTTATGATTGAAGATTTGCTCACTGCAAGGACATCGTTGCAATACAGGGGTGTCAATGAACCTCCTGTATCCAGTCCTGAAGTGCGTGACCGCCTCTTGTACGGAAGCAGAGGTTTTTTGGGACTGGTAGGTGCTCCCTGACATTTTCGTGACAGGCCCAACTGATAGAGTATGGGTTCTTGAAGGTGTCGTGGTGGAGGGAGGCCTCCCACAGGGCTTTGGTGGCTCTAGCATGGGTGGCTTTGAGTTTGGACAGGGAGTGGCCTATGACGAGGTCGATCTCAGGGCGGTGAGAACCATCCAGAGCAGCTGAGTCAGCCTGGTCATTACCGGAAAGTCCTATGTGGGAGGGAACCCAGGCCAGCACTGTGTCGAGGTTTCCCGGTGACTCCCAGCTCAACGATGGAGGCAAGGACCACATTGTGGTCAACCAGCTCGAAGGCCTTCTTGAGGTAGAGGAATATGACAGCCGCGCCAAAGCCTGGTACACCATCTGCTCCGGGGGTCGTTTTCCTCCATGGGGGGGTGGAGGGCCCTTTCGAGCTCGGTCTTGGTGAGGGGGCGGTCAAAGTCCTGGGCGGAAGGGAGGTCTATGGAATTGTTGATGACGTCCTCTCGCCAGGGAGGGGGGGGGAGGGGAGGGGACGTCTCTGGCGAGGGTTTGTAGGTGTGTGTTTGGTAAGCAGAGTTGTGGGTCTGTTCTGTTGATGAAGGTGGTGAGTTGGTTTGTGGCTGTTTGTGAACACTTTCAACCATTCAGTGGCTATGCTTACTAATTTTTCAGTGCCTGGGTTGGGGTTGAAACGGAGCTTGTGGAGTAGTTTGTTTTTGTGGCATTTGGCTCTCCTGATGGCGGTAGAGTTTGTGGTGACGGGGAAGCGGCAGTTTGTTGTCTGTTGGATGGTGGCCTCCATGGCATGGCGGACAAGTATTGTGAACTTGTCGCAGGTATTGGGAGGGTTGGTGTGTGTGAGATGTTGTAGGTGTTGGTTGAAGGCTTCCCAATCAGCTCTGTCCAGGTTGAATCTTGCCGGGGTTTGTAGGGGGGGACCTTGGGTGTGTTTGTGCATAGGAGCGCTGCCTAGTGGCCTGAGTACAGGTCAGTCAGTTCCCACGAGGCTGTGGCCGCGAGTTGTGTGTTTAGGATGCAGATGTCAATGGACGTGCCGCTGCAATGTGTGGGCGAGCCATCATTGATTAGGGTGTGATTCCCCGAGTCAAGGACCTCTACAAGTAGTGTGCATCCGCTGGCGGTGTCTGTATTGTTGTGTCCCCAGATGGAGTGGTGGTACACTTACATACTTATTGGGGGTTTGTGACCTAGCGGTCACTGGCTGCAGAACTGCAGCATTGATAAACGGCGCCTTTAAAATGGCCCGTTTTCTTTTGTTTTTTTTATTCTTTCTTCGTCCAACTTTAGGGGTTGTAGGGGGAGGGGCGGGGTGCTCTTCGCGGCATCTTGTGCAGTGGTGGTGTGGTGCGGCGGTGGCCCAGCAGGGGGCCAATCGTCCTGTACCTCGACCGGAGAGCAAAGCGGGATCCGGTGTCATTGGCAGAGGCCGTGACCGCCTCTTGGTCACGGCTTGGTGCCTCTTGACCGCCATCACAGGGTGGGTGGTCCAGGGCCAACAGAGCTCCTGGACCGGGGTGTGGTTGGTGGGTGTGATTGCGTCCATGGCCCCAGCACCCACTCCATCGGTGATCGAAGTGGGAACCGACATTGTAGGTGTGGGGGTCGAGGCTGTGACACCCCGGTGTATCCTGGACCGCACAGGGCTCCCGGTGTAGGTGCAGTGTCCGGTGGGACCTCACCGGGCTCCCTGACTAGGGCCTCACGGGGCTCCCTGCTCGTGGACCTCACGGGGCTCCCTGCTGGGGGACCTCATGGAACAGGTCAGTCACAGGGCTCCCTGGTCACGGTCACGGGCACAGGTCACGGGGCTCCCTGATGGGGCACCTCACGGGGCTCCCTGATGGGGACCTCACGGGGCTCCCTGACTGGTGACCTCACAGGGTTCCCTGACTAGGACCTCACGGGGATCCCTGATGGTGGTTGCTAATCACCGTCATTATTGTCGGGTTCAGAGTCGTCGGCGATGGGTTCAGGGCCGCCGCCGATCTCGAAGGTGTGGTAATTCTGTCTATAGAATCTGCCGAGTGGCTCCCAAGAGGACTCGGAGAGCCTCGTGAGGATGGCGAGCGCAGCTCGGTTGTCAGACAGGTTGTGTGGTGGGCCGAGGAAGTCTCGGATGGTGGTCCTGTCAAAGGCCACACATGATGCCAGGATGTGGGCGACATTGAAGATTTGGTCACAGCAGGGACATCCTTGCAATGCAGGGCTGTCGATGAACCGCCTGTATCCAGTCCTGAAGCACATGACCGCCTCTTGCACGGACGCAGAGAGGTTTCTCGGGACTGGTAGGCACTCCCTGACATTTTCGTGCCAGGCCCAACTGATGGAGTATGGGTTCCTGACAGTGGTGCGGTGGAGGGAACCATCTCAGGGCGGAGTGGACTGTCCAGAGCAGCATGGTGGATGTCAGCGAGCTCTGTATCGAGGATGGAGGAGTAGTCCGTGACCTTGATAAGGCATCTAGCCTGCCCGTCTGGTAGGAAGTGTCCAACCCCGGGTCGGCTTGTGTCAGGGTTGAGCGAGCCATCGGTGTAAACTGTGGTGGCTTGAGGGAAGTCCTCTTTGGCCCGGGCAAAGGTTTCCTGTGCCAGGGTTCTGAGGACTATGGTCGGGTAGTTGGTTTTGCCTGAGCAGAGGCTGGTGAGCCTGATCTCTACAGGCACGGAGTACCAGGGAGGTCTCGCCTGGAGGTCAGGGGCATCAGCCAGTGAAGGGGTGGTATATTTGATTTTTTATTTGATTGATTATTGGGGGGTTTGTGACATAGCGGTCACTGGCTGCAGAACTGCAGCATTACTAAACGGTGCCGTTAAAACGGCCCGTTTTTGGTGGTTTTGTTTTTTGGGGGCTTTCCTTCTCACTTCGTCCGGTAGAAGGTGGAATGGCCTATAGACAGGTCTTGGTAGAGGTGGTTTGCCAGGAGCTGCTGTCAGCATAGGTGGAGTGGTGGGAGGTTGGCCTCAAGGAGGAGGATCTCAACTCTGGTTGTCCTGCGAGTTTGGCTAATGAGCCAAGCTGCCTGGTACTGGACTCTTTCCAGAGTGAGGAGGTCTTTGGTCAGGGTGCTACTGCGAGGGACGCATGCCCTACGGTTGTCTCTGCAGTAACCAATCCAGGAAACGGTGTTGGCTGCATCGTCATAGAGGGCCCGCATGGCCTGCTGGTAGAAGAGACTGAGCACTTCAGCTGGGGCTCCCCAGTTGAACCCAGAGATTCTAGTCATTAGAAGAAGTCTCTTGTTCATTCTGGAGGCCAGGTGCTTGCTTCACAAGTGGCCTCATGGTGAGTTTGTGATCCAGCCTGACTCCAAGGTAGTCGAAGATGTCCACCCACTCGACATCCAGGTCGGCTGCATGGCTGATCGGTGAACATCATCATGGCTTTGGTTTTGTTCGAGGATATTTTGAGACCCAGATCACGGCAGGTGTCGCTAAGTAGGAGCAGGACGTCTGCCGTCAGGAGGGGCAGACTACAGCGATGTCGTATAGCATAGCACAGGGTCTCGACGTGTTTGAGGTGGCGCTCAGTAATGCCTGCTTTCAGTCGGCTTATGAGAGCAGCGACTACAGCATTAAAGAGGAAGGGACTGAGAACAGCTCCCTGGGGGACGCCAATTTTTAGGTGGTTGAGGGGAGAAGTGCTGCCCTGGAAGCGGACACTGGCTCGCCTTTCACTTAGGTAGTTCTTTACGAACCCCATAGGCTTCCCGGTGACTCCCAGCTCAACGATAGAGGCAAGGACCAAATTGTGGTCGACGAGCTTGAAGGCCTTCTCGAGGTCGAGGAATATGACAGCCGTGCCAAAGCCTCATCCACTGGCGTGTACTATCTCCTCAAGGAGGGTGAGGACGGCATGCTGTGTGCCATGTCCAGCTCGGAACCAGACCAGCTCTTCGGGGAAGCCGCTGGCTGGGTCACTGGAGAAGGTTTCGACCCGGCCCAGTACAATTCTCTCTACTACTTTCCCGAGGGATTGCAGGGTGGTATACAAAACCCAGCACTCTTCACTAAAACACTTTTGAAAATGGTGTTTCATGAGAATTGGCAGGCATTTGCAACTTCTGACTCTCTACTGACCTGTTCCGAAAGCAACCGTATTACACCTCACCTATGTTTGTTAGTTAGGCACATTTTAACATCCTTCTCAACCATATATTTTTACTGCTTGATGGATGGGGGGAGATTCTAGACCTGAACGGAGGATGAGGACCATTCATATTAGTTATCAGCCTATATCTTACAGGATAACATATATATATATAGTATATTAAAATACCTATACAACATTTATTTGACTTAAAACAGCCATATCTTTATCCTGTATACTTGTCACTTTCTATCCAGGCACTCAGCATTATTAGGATAGGGCAAGGACTTGTTGGCTCAGTGTCAAGATAATGTGGCTGAGTGGGATACTGTGGCCTGGTCTCCCAGTGGGGCAATACTAAAAAGTCACCATGAGGAATATAAACTTAACTTCTTGAGAAAGCACCTGAAAGGACAACAATATAATTAAGATATTTTAAGCAGCTAAGCATTTAAAATGAGATATAGTGATATGATTGCTTGAGAATGTACTGAAATGAATTAAACATGGTGAACATCTTGATTTCTTTTGCATTTTATTGGGAAAATCATAGTGGCGTTCAATTCCTTGTGCCTGAAACATAGAAAAGAACATTTCATTCATGTTTCTGTCTTATCTAGTTGCGAAGATATGAGGAAAATAGATTTTCTCTGACTTAGTGGTGGCCATCTTGGAGTTTGCCTTCTACCACAAATTCTTCAAGGGTGACATGATGTCATCCGGCAGTTTCTGAATATATATGCCCTAAACATCAATGATCAACAATAAAAAACGACTCCCAAACGAGGTCAAACACAAAAAATGTGTTTGTCTGCCGGACTATCATATTGCAACAGGATTCAAGCTCTTATCCTTGTAATATATCTATAGATAAAAACTACATTGTATTCTTCTGAGTTTCACCACCACTCGCTTCACATGTATTAAACTTCACCATTTCAGGTACTGATATCTATTGGCAGAATCTGGAACTACTCTTAAGCCGTGGTCACACGGGGGAAATGTAAATCGATTAAGCCAAGGCGATTACTAGGAGTCGGATTAGCCGCCCGTTCACACTGCCCGAGTTTGAAAGTGTTTAAAAGTGTGTCGCGTTCACACGGGCGGTGCGTGAGCTGGTTTAAGGCGGAAGTGGAAATCTCCGCATTACCGTTTTGACCAACAACAATGGCGGCACCAATAGCGAGTGGTATGCTTTGCATGTACATTGGCGTAGGTAGTGGCTCCGACATGCCTGTTGTACCAGAGCGGGGAGGACGAAATGTGCGGCGAATAATCGCGCGGTCACGTCGAAGGGTGGCTAACTTTCACCGGAGACAGGAGGAAGAGCTCCGATCGTTTTTGGTGCAGATACTGACTGTCTTCGCCGCCCAAGCCCCGGTGCAACGCATCATTTGGTGCAGGGAAAGGTAGGCAGTGACAACCGATTTTGTTTGTGTTTAGCTACGTTGCGTGTTAAGCTACGTGGTGTTTGCATTTAGATGTTACGACGTACCCGTTTTGGAGTGTTTTTGTAGCGAGAAGACTGTCACGAAGTTCTCGCTAGATATATATACGGCGAGCGAAGTTGTTCGTACTAAAAGAATTGAGTGCGCTTGTAACATGTATAGTATACTCCATTGTTATCACCTACCATGGCGTGTTTATCTATAGAGAAAAATGTGGCTATCTTGAGGGCGCTTAATCAAGTTAATAAGGCAATCTAGATGATTCGCAGTAGTGTGTTGCTGCAAACTGATTGTGGTTGTAGCCATGGTGTGCACATACGATTGTTTGGCGGTTTGTCTAACAAAAAATATGCCCCGACCTTTAGGTCGCATTACATAACACTACCTACATGATTCGATTTAGCTGGTAGCAGGATATCATTTGTAAAATTTGTTACGGATTGTGATATGAGTAGACCACACATATCTCAAAAACCACATTAGCTAGAAACAAATCGCTTCGTACACATATACAAAACGTGTGTACCAAAAAGATTATATTAAATTGATATGCCTAGGGTTGTGGATTTCTCTTAATTTTGAATGAAATAAACTTTTTGCACTGCGCGTATGGCATACTGTATGGGTTGTTTACTAGTTGATATCTCCACAATGGGGGGGGGGGCATCCGGTTGATGACATCACGTGAATACCCTGTATAAAGTTGTGTAAACTGGTCACAGTTATTTTGGCGTATAACCTTGTTTATCGGTTCATGCTGCGCCCGATTGAAAGCCGACTTCAGTAAGGCAACTTACACGATTCCAACTAGTTGCCCCGCTAACATCCTGATTGTATTAGTATAATTTACAGCTAAATCTTATGTTATTCCCGTGCCTTCCGATTTATGTTACCAAAAAGATGGTTTTGAGTTTATTGCACATCATATTAGGCGAAGTGCTTCCCATTCCCACTTTTGGTATTTACATACATGTTACTTATTTGCTAGGTCGTCCCACTGGTGGACACAGATCGTTGAGGGCACCTTCCGTGATACAGAGTGGGTGGCCAATTTCCGCATGACGCGCGCCACCTTTCAGCACGTGGTCGAGCAACTCAGGGTGCATATAACGCGTACTGACACAAACATGCGAAGGTGAGTTGGTACTGGTAGTTTTTTCCCCGCCTTACAATAACTATTTATGTCCCAAAGCATTTCAAACCCTTTCAATACTAAAACACACCCCACCACTCGAAACAGCAGGAATGTCCTTTTAACGTGACACCACTTTTAACGGAATATCTGCAGTACTAAATGTGACAGGTTATTATTCCAGTGACAACTTATATTAAACCACATCCCTCCTAGTCGCCGTTTGCCCACATACGTATAATATGCACATAGCACGTTATATAAAACTCACAATTCCCTTAAGTAGTTTGACTGTAATTTCCATGTTGCCGGTAACATGCATAATTCAAAAGCTATGACCACGGGCCCCATAGTGATGCTCACGTTAGATACCAAATACAGTACAGCATTCGGTAACCATGATCGGAGTTGATCTCCGTCGCTGAGCAGTTTGAATTCATTCCTCACTGTATCAAAATATAATTGACTAATAGTCATCCAAATTAACATCATTCTGCATATAAGTAATCTTCAATAGTGAGCATTATTTGATCCTTCTGAGTTGTACTACGTCGGAAGCTAGTTAGAATAGGTAGGCAAATTAGTTCTCTGTACTGAGTGACTGGCCGGTGATCATTGTTAGCTATTGATAGATATATCAGTGGCTACTGTAAAAAGTTTTAAGATTGTTTAATAAATTTATTGGGAACAAACATTTATATCTCTGTCTGGTTGTGAGTTGTACTATTTGGTTTAAAAGTTAATTGTTTTCCCCTTTATACGCCAAAATCTGTAACTGAACTACATAAAGTGGACTAGCTGGTGGGTTCGCTGATGCGATTTACAAGTCCACACGATAAGTCGTATTTGTTGTCCACTGTCCCGTGTGCGTATATTATAAGGTGTTATTTTTTTCTACTCATTTCAGATGCATTGCAGTCGAGGTTCCTGTCGCGGTGACACTGTGGGTTTTGGCAACAGGCTCAGACTATCGCAGCGTAGGTAACCTCTTTGGAATCGCCAAATCCACATGCTGCGAGATTCTCCTGGAGACCTGCGCTGCGATCGTCCGAGTCTTGATGCCAACGTACATTAGGATGCCGACGCCTGCCCGCCTCACCGAGATAATAGAGGGCTTTGAAAGTAGGTTTGGCTTCCCCAGCTGCGGTGGGGTCATCGATGGGACGCACATCCCCATCATAGCTCCCCAACGTCACCACACGGACTACCATAACCGCAAGGGATTTTATTCCATTGTGGCCCAAGTACTCTGTGACCACGAGTACAAGGTGCTCAACATTGTTGCGGGTTGGCCCGGTAGAGTACACGACGCACGAGTTTTGGTGAACTCGACCCTGTACGCGAGAGGTGAGGCTGGGGAGCTGTTCGCGGAGATGCCGCGCATGCTGGGGGACCGGACTGTACCTGTTGTGGTGCTTGGCGACCCGGCGTACCCACTCCGACCGTGGCTGATGAAGCCGTTTGCTGACACGGGATTACTTTCCCGTCAGCAAACCACCTTCAACTACCGTCTGTGCCGTGCACGTATGACGATTGAGAATACCTTTGGCCAGTGTAAGGCACGCTGGAGGATTCTCGCGCGTCGTACAGACATCGGGACAGAGGAGGTAACCACAGTTCTCCTTGTGTGCTTCACATTGCACAACATATGTGAGGTGCACAAGGAGACCTTCGACGCGGAGTGGGACGCCGAGCCCCTTGATCAGCCACACAACGTCGGCCACCAACCCGACACAGACTCAACTGCAAACGATGTGCGAGACGCATTCATGCAATATTTCAGTTTGTGAACCGTTATGTATTTAGTTCGCATTACCTAGTTCGCCTTACCATCACTGGACATATGGTTAGTGCAGTAGAATAGTTCCACAAACTACACCCTCATTTCATTGGATTAAACTATTGGATTAAACTAACATGTCCCATGCGTTGTTGCATTGGAAGGGAAGCAATCTGTTGACAATTGTTGGCATGACGGGGTAATATGGTTGTGTAATTTTGTCAGATATTCACCTTCATGTAGGTCCCCAATCGGACCGCCCATTATTTAAAGTAGCACTTTCAACATATGTAACAAAGCTGTATTTTTGGGAACTACGGTAACTTTTTATTACAGTAGGAAAGTTTAGGTGTACACATATAGCCAAAATGGTACAATCGTATCAATCAAGTGAACAAAAAAGTTACTCTAGAAATTAGTAAAAAGTATTGCTTGGGGTTGACGAAGGTCCTGCCTGCGGAGGTTGGGGGGTCAGGAGCGTGATGCGGGTTACCCCGTCGGTTGTCGCACTCTGGAACTGCTGATGAGAGTGCGCCTGTGGCTGATGGTTGACAGCGGTGAGCAGTTGGAGCATGCGCTCCTCGTGCTGCTGTCGGTGCTCGTGCCGTGCCGCCTCGCGCTCCTCCCACCGCTCCTCCCTCTTTTCCCGGCGCCTCTCCCGCTTCTCCTCCATCTCCAGCTCTATCTTGAGCTGTTGGTCCTCCCTGTGGTGGAAGAGGGTTGCCGATGCTTCCTACGCCGCGACAAACCGGTTGAGGAGGCCGTCGAGGAAGCGTTCTGTCTTCCCCGGCCCTTTGGCCTTGTGTCTGTGCAAACCTGGCATGAAAAAATGCGGTGTTGACAAACGCACATAATGTATTGGTGTGACACAGATAAATCGCCTAAACTAACTCGTTTCCTGTAACACCAGCCCACCGGTACATTAGTTGCGCTGACTTCGGTTTGTTACTTATAGCAACCCGATAATATAAACACCGGGTGTACAATCGCACACCAATGTTCTTCCCTTACGCGGATAACTGGTCTGAACTAACTGGCTAAATTCTACACCGCCCCAGAGGTACATTAGTTACGTTGGCGTACTTTTGTTACGTACAGTTATAAATGAAACAGATGCAACAACAACTACAGCCTGTTTTAGTACACCCCTTCCCCATCGCACCTTTTCTGGATTGTGTACAACTGTACATGAAATATTGAGAGGGAGCAGACGCCTCACTAGCCAACTCCACCTCTACCTCCACCTGCACATCCTGGTCCACCTCCTCCTCCGCCCCCACAACGAGCTCTTGTGACGGGTCGTCTAGAGAACAAAGGATAAATGATATTGTATGTTGTCCTGACACCAACCATAATACCTGCTTTGAAGTTAGCCCTAACCCACGACCATTAGTTACATGCATGAACAACAATTCGTGAGCTAAATGACATAGCCTGTAACATGTGATGTTGTATCAACTATGGATGTCACACCAGTTGGTGTTAAGGTCTCGCTAAGTCGACTCAACTAGTTCGCTTTATTACACTAGCCGCTAATTACATAGAAGAAGAATATCTTTTGCTTCTTAAATTAGTAAATTACCAGCTCAATGTATTTTCCAGCCATGTTCACATTCTTGGAGCATTTTTCGAATATGTTGGTTTGCACCCTACTGCAGCAGTACAGGGTGAATGATGTATCTAGCAGGTATTTTGTATAATATAAATGTGAGCACTCTGTTGTGGGTAATGCACAGTCATAACAGTTGTTTTGGCAGATTCCATTAAAGCGACTCAACTAGTTCGCTTCATGTGTAACGAATCAGGAGCAAAGCACATTAAAAATGCTAAAGGACGTTTGCCCTTACCTTGTGGCAGTCCGACGGAGTACGTATCGACGTAGTTCAGCGGAGCAGTTGTGGGACGCATTCCCAGGATCGCATCGAGCAGGTCGAAATAACAGAAGGTTTGTCGACCCCTCCCACTGCGGCTGGAAACAAATGGCATAAGTTATATTGGTACAGGGTAGCTAACATCATTAAATTTGTGTTATTCCTCATGTATGACATTATTACAAACAATATCTTGCACATCTGTAGTGCCGCTGCAAAACGATCGTGCTATTAATAAAGGCGTTCACATGGAAATGGTTTTGCAAACACAAACGACTTTGGTTTTTGATTTTAATTGGCCCCGCCCCCTAGCAATAATCGCTACATATGTCGTTTTATCAGTCTCTTATCAAATCTTACAGTGAAATAAATCGTCGCCATCAGGTGTGTGGAACCCAAATACACACACTGTCACCGTAAACTACATGGGTGGCAGCAATTAGGAAGTCAGTATACTCTTTTCGCCGGTGCCGGTGCTTACACCGTTTGTTCCACAGTAAAAAGTAACGCCGCCACAAACGGTTTTGCGACGATCTGGCCCTTTACCCAACCACAAAGTCATAGCAGAAATGGGAAGTGGTTTTCGTAACACAGCAAATGTACTTACTTGTTGTTGTCCTTTACCTTTCTATAAGCCTGTGTCAGACTTTTTATTTTCGTCCGACATGCTGTGGCATTTCTTTCGCCGCGTTCATCCCCACACATGCGGCCGAGGCGAGTAGCCAGCCGGCGGTAGATGTTAATGTTGAGCCCTGCACCATCTAACTCTGCCTGGACAGCGTCGTCCGCCCACAAAGTTATAAGGGCCCTAACCTCGTGGTCTTCCCAGTTGTCCCTGCGGTCACAGGGGGCTACGGCGGCGGAGCAGGACGTCATATTGCTTTCTTTTCTTGTGTATAAACTAGTTGTAGTAGCAAACTTCTCGCTGAACAACGTTTGCGCTAAGTACCGGAAGACAAGTAATTAATCGATCGAGCGCGCATGCGTGTGACGTCATAAGTCGGTTCACACAATTCGGTTACGTCCACACGGGCACAAATAATCCGCTTCACAGAAATCTATTCACGTAATCATCCTTCAGAAAGCGTTTACAGAAAGTGCATCACAGGAATCGATTCAGCCCTAATTCGACTCGGCTGCCCGTTCACACGCGAAATGTAACGCGCACTAGGCAAGTCCATTCCGGTGAATTGATTTACATGGCCCGTGTGACCACGGCTTTAGTCGGGTCGTTTCCAGCTTAAAGTCGCCCGGTATAGACCTATTTCATGTGACGTCAGCAAAGGGAACTAGGTCAGTGAGCGCGCAACTTGGCTGCAGAAGGACACCGGATAATAGCTTTGTTTACCACACATGGTCGGAAGCTTTGCAAATGTCCAGCATTTACACAATAAATAAAACATGTCTTGCTGCGTGGTTGGATGCCAGAACCGACCCTCTAGAAACCCAGACCTCACATTTGACAGGATACCGTCTGGAGCAACCCCATTTCGTCAGAACAGGGGGATATCCCAGACAGCACACAGTCGTCGGCCCGACGGCGGCCCAACGGCGGCCGCTCCGGCGGCCCGACGGTGGAAAACGCCGTCGGGCCGACGTTGTTTTGTCAACCTCCCGTTGTTTTGTCCAACCTCCCGCCGTCGGGGCGACGGCGGCTGCCGCCGTCCGGCCGACGGCGGCTGCTGCCGTCGCCCCGACGCCGACGGCTTTGTCGCCGTCGGCCGACGCAGCAGCCGCCGGCCGCCCGACCCCGTCGGCGATGGCGGCTGCCGCCATCGGCCCAACGGCGACAAAAGCCGTCGGGCCGACGTTGTTTTGTCCAACCATCCCACCGTCGTCGCCCCGACGGCGGCTGCCGCCGTCGGGGCGACGGCGACAAACGCCGTCGGGCCGACGAGCCGAGAAGACACTGTCACTGTAAAAATATTAGTTTTATTCAAAATTAATAGAAATCGAGAACCCATACCATATAAATTTAATATAGTCTGTACGTATTGACACTATAGTGACAGTGTCTTCTCGGAAAAAACCAAGATGGCGGTCCTTCGTCAAAATACCATACAGGGTAATTCAAATCGTATAAACACGAATAATTCCATTAATACTTCGTAATAAATTACAAAACTTTTACAAAATAATCTAAACATATTAATAAACAAACCTGGTAAATGATTCCTTAAAATTCCTGTGATTTCTGGAGTTACTGGTAGAAAAAGAACACTGATCAACAATTGCACGTGTTCCGGTGGCGATTCGAAGTAAACAAACCGTATCGGATAATTCAAGCGTATTAACACGAATAATTCCACTAATACTTCGTAATAAATTACAAAACTTTAACAAAATAATCTAAACATATTAATAAACAAACCTGTTAAATAATTCCTTTAAATTCCTCCGATTTCTGGCGTTATTTGTTCAAATAGAACGCTGTCCAACGATCGCACGTGTTGTGCTGGCAACTCGAGCCGGCGACTCGAGTCAGGTGGGGATTCGAAGTAAACAAACTCCATCGGATGATTCAAATCGTATTAACACGAATAATTCCATTAATACTTCGTAATAAATTACAAAACTTTTACAAAATAATCTAAACATATTACTAAACATACCTATTAAATAATTCCTTAAAATTCCGGGTAATTCTGGAGTTATTGGTAGAAAAAGAACACTGATCAACAATCGCACGTGTTTCGCTGGCGACTCGACCCGAAATCCAAATTTAAAGAACTGCGCAGGCGCGGCCCACCACCGTCGGGCCGACGATGGCCCGACGGTATACCAAGTGTGGAAAATGAATGCAAACCTGCGGCGGCCCACCACCGTCAGGCCGACGATGGCCCGACGGTGAATCAAAAGTGGAAAGGGATTGAAACCTAACGTCGGAAATGAACCGGCGGCCCGACGGTGGCCCGACGGTGGCTCACAAGTGGAAAAGGATTGAAACCTAAGGTCGGGACACCACCGTCGGGGCGACGGTGGCCCGACGGTGTACCAGACGTGGAAAATGAATGCAAACCTGCGGCGGCCCACCACTGTCGGGCCGACGGAGGCCCGACGGTGAATCAAAAGTGGAAAGGGATTGAACCCTAACGTCGGAACGCCACCGGCGGCCCGACGGCTCAAAAGTGGAAATTTGGATTGAACCCAAACGTCGGAACACCGCCGTCGGGCCGACGAAGGCCCGACGGTGACTCAAAAGTGGAAAGGGATTGAACCCCAACGTCGGAAATCAACCTGCGGCCCGACGGCGGCCCGACGGTGGCTCAAAAGTGGAAAGGGATTGATTCCCAACGTCGGAAATCCACCGGTGGCCTGACGGCGGCCCGATGGTGGAAAGTCGATCGCGACGGTGCGACCAATAGCCGACGTCGGCCCGACGGCTCTGTGCTGTCTGGGATATTGTTGCTACAACGTACCAACTGTGTAAACTGGCCTGCCAAACAAATAAATGCTAGCCTTTGCAGTGCCCATTTCATATCAGGTAATTAATGTGTGATTTAATTCCTTACTTAGAATAAATGAAGCAGCTTTTTAAAAGAAGAGAAATCTGACCAGCTGTATATAATATAGCCATGATCACACAGTGATACCGTAAATATTACGATGCTATTATGGGCGATATTAGGTGCATTATTCAGGTTGTCATGTCAAGACCTGAGATAAATTGTGTCAAAGCTGAAAGAATACAATTGAACTAGGGTTCACATTTGCTCGCTGTGACCACTACCCAGACAGCACACAGTCGTCGGCCCGACGGCGGCCTAACGGCGGCCCGACGGCGGCCGCTCCGGCGGCCTGACGGTGGAAAACGCCGTCGGGCCGACGTTGTTTTGTCCAACCTCCCGCCGTCGGCCCAACGGCGGCTGCCGCCTTCGCCCCGACGGCGGCAGCCGCCGTCGCCGTTGGGCCGACGGCGACAAACGCCGTCGGGCCGACGTTGTTTTGTCCAACCTCCCACCGTCGCCCCGACGGCGTTTGTCGCCGTCGGGGCGACGGCGACAAACGCCGTCGACCCTAAGCCTAAAGCGATATCTCTACAACCACTCCACGTAGTTCAAATCGTATTAACACGAATAATTCCATTAATACATCGTAATAAATTACAAAACTTTTACAAAATAATCTAAACATATTAATAAACAAACCTGTTAAATAATTCCTTTAAATTCCTCCGATTTCTGGCGTTATTTGTTCAAATAGAACGCTGTCCAACGATCGCACGTGTTGTGCTGGCAACTCGAGCCGGCGACTCGAAGTAAACAAACCGTATCGGATGATTCAAATCGTATTAACACGAATAATTCCACTAATACTTCGTAATAAATTACAAAACTTTTACAAAATAATCTAAACATACTAATAAACATACCTGTTAAATGATTCCTTAAAATTCCAGGTATTTCTGGAGTTATTGGTAGAAAAAGAACACTGATCAACAATCGCACGTGTTCCGCGGGCGACTCGAGCCGGAATCCAAATTTAAAGAACTGCGCATGCGCGGCCCACCACCGTCGGCTCGACGGTGGCTCGACGGTGGACCAGACATGGAAAATGAATGCATACCTGCGGCGGCCCACCACCGTCGAGCCGACGATGGCCCGACGGTGAATCAAAAGTGGAAAGGGATTGAAACCTAACGTCGTAACACCACCGGCGGCCCGAGGGTGGCCCGAGGGTGGCCCGACAGTGGCTCAAAAGTGGAAAAGGATTGAAACCTAAGGTCGGGACACCACCGTCGGGGCGACGGTGGCTCGACGGTATACCAAGTGTGGAAAATGAATGCAAACCTGCGGCGGCCCACCACCGTCGGGCCGACGGTGGCTCGACGGTGGACCAGACGTGGAAAATGAATGCAAACCTGCGGCGGCCCACCACCGTCGAGCCGACGATGGCCCGACGGTGGCTCAAAAGTGGAAAGGGATTGAAACCTAACGTCGGAACACCACCGTCGGGCCGATCGAGGCCCGACGGTGGCTCAAAAGTGGAAAGGGATTGATTCCCAACGTCGGAAATCCACCGGTGGCCAGACGGTGGCCCGACGGTGGAAAGTCGATCGCGACGGTCCGACCAATAGCCGACGTCGGCCCGACGGCTGTGTGCTATCTGGGTAGTGTTGACGTGTCCACTTGTTACCAGCTGGAATGGTATCATAGAATTTTAATTTTTTCGTTAGCATGCTTATATAATAATGCTATTTACTGACACAATCTGCTGTATTTCATGTATGTGTATAAGTTATATACTTGATACTAGTTATTTGTTTCATTTGAATAGGTGCAACGTCTGAAGACTCCAACAGCCCAGACTTTACTCTTTCAGTTTTCAACTCCAAGAAGACAACACAAGAAAGGCACACACTGGACAGGTATTACCATAATTTGAGTGCTTAAGATATGATATAAAAATATTGCTGTAATTTATTAAATACTAGGAAGCTTCTTCAACATTCTTTATAGCTTTTCAGGCCTGAGGGCCTAGCTTATATTATAATTTATAAATGCAGTGTATTGCACGCAATCATATTAGTCTGATTTATTGGTAGAGATCACAAAACATGTTCACCGTTCTGTTTTTGGTTATTAGACATACCCCAATCAAATTATTCAATTTATTTATAAGGTAGCAACGGAAGCAAGTGCGTGATGCTGCAGAATACTCCAAGTCAACAGTACCGAAGGCCAAGCCAGCAAGGCGGAAACTTGCATTAAAAGAAATTGCAGAGCTTCAGGGTCAAAGACATGTATCACCACTGAAGGAAACTCAATCTCCAGGTAAGGACATACCAAAATGTTGCAAAAATGATACAATTTTAGCTTAAATTTGGTTGTGAGTGACAGTTTCTATTGGTATTATGTATACATTTAATTTGACAATGAAAATATTTGATTGAATTAACATGTATACCCCAATGTGCCCTTTCTATAAATTTACATATCTGTTATAGTTTTTAACTAAATCTTTTCACAAACAAATTTAATAATAATAACATTGCTACAAAATCTTATTGGTGTATTTATTGCATTTGTATGTTGCATACACAGTCGAAGGATCAGCATGATCAATTAAAAAAAGACTATGTCAATGTAAGATCAAAATTGTATGAACTGAGGGAGGACAACAAACTTTTTAAGCAAAAACTGGCCGAAACAAATATGTATATATCTCAGTGTGCCCCTTCTATAAATTTACATATATGTGATTATAGTTTTTAACTGTTATCGTTTTCCACAAACAAATTTAATAATAATAACATTGTTTAGATGCTTTAAAATAATATGCCTCAAAATCTTAATGGTATATTGCATTTGTATGTTGCAGAGCCAGCAGGGTATTATCCAAAAGAGGAGTACATAGAGTTGAAGGATCAACATGACCAATTACAAAAAGACTATGTCAATGTAAGATCAGAGTTGCATGAACTGAGGGAAGACAACAAACTTTTTAAGCAAAATCTGTCCAAAAGTAAATTTGGTTTTCATTGTTTGCAAAATAATATGATTCAATTTTCTTTTTTTATTGGCCCACAGAGGTTTCTGTTATTTGGCTGGCTCCTTGATCTAATTATATCAAGGGTGAAAACAGTTGCCAGTGATTTGTCCCTTGAAGATCACTTGCTTATTGTATTAATGAAGTTAAAGCTTGGGATAAGTAACCAAGATATTGCATACCGTTTCAGCTTGCAAAGTGTCAAGGGTGTTACATCAGTGTCTCCCTGCTATGGCAGCCGTATTCATCATCATCATGCTGTCGGTCGCGATGCGACAAAGACTGCTTTCATTACTTGACTGCCGCTCTCCATTTAGCTCTCTGCTGTGAGAGTTGCGTCCATGAGTCGGTCTTAATGTCTCTCAGCTTCAAGTTTCTCTTGATGGTATCCTTGAACCGGAGACGAGGGCGCCCTCTCTTTCTGTAGCCAGGAGACAGTTGAGAACAGAGGATCTGCTTTGGTAGCCTGTCTGATGACATCCTCATGAGGTGTCCAGTCCACTGGAGATTCTTTTTGATCAGATCTTCCATAGAGGGCAGCCCCGTTCGTTCGAGTATTTCCTTATTTGTCACTTTGTCCTTCCAGGTTAACCTCATGATTGAACGCAGATGTTGCATCATGAAGGCATGCAGCTTTTTCACCTGTCCTCTGTACACTGTCCAGGCCTCGGCTCCGTATAGTAGGGTGGATAGCACGATTGCACGGTAGATCTTACCTTTGACCCGAATGGACACATGGTGGTTGTTCCAGAGTCTCTGGCGTAGTCGGCCGAAAGATGCGCTAGCCTTGGCCATCCTCCTCTGTATCTCAGCATCAATGTGTCCATCACTTGATATAGTGCTTCCGAGATAGGTGAATTCCGGAACAGAGTTCAGCTTGTTTCCGTCAACCATGATCTCCTCCTCTCGGGTTCTTGTAGAGTTGGGTTGGTACAGCACCTCCGTCTTCTTGATGTTAATTTTCAGGCCAAACTTCTTTGATGCATCGGAGAAAGCGTCCACTATTTTCTGGGTCTCTTCAGCAGAGTGGGCAACCAGTGCACTGTCATCTGCGAATAGTAGCTCTCTCACCAGTATCTGAGTAGTCTTGGTCTTCGCTCTGAAGTGTGCGACATTGAATAGGTCAGCGCTCTGTCTGGACTGTATATAGATGCCATCCCCCATGTCTCGGAAAGCCTTGTCGAGCATTGCTGATAGGAAGATGGAGAAGAGTGTGGGGGCCAGTACACAACCTTGCTTGACCCCATTGCTAACCCCGAACGATTCCGAGACTTCCCCTCCAGCACTTATGTTCGCCATCATTCCTGTATGTAGAGCCTCGATCATAGTTGTGAACTTCTCTGGGCATCCGTACTTCCTCAGTAGCTGCCATAGCCCGCTCCTCCCGACTGTATCAAATGCCTTCGTGAAATCGACTGATACCATGTACAGTGGTCGGTCCTGCTCAATGCACTTTTCTTGTAGCTATCGGAGACAAAATATCATATCCACGGTGCTCAGGTTACCTCTGAAGCCACACTGTGACTCCGGAACTACGTCAGGTGTTATGTGAATAGATAGTCTGTTGAGTAGGATCCTGGCGAAGATCTTGCCTGCTATGGAAAGAAGAGAGATTCCTCTATAGTTCTCACAGTCTGTTCGATCAGGTTTCTTGTAGATGGTTACAATGCTGGCATCCTTCCATGCTTGGGGTACAGAACCCTCCTCCCAGGCATTGGTGATTAGTTGGTGCAATCTGTTGAGCAGATTGTCTCCTCCGTGCTTCCATACTTCAGCAGGAATTCCATCACCCCCAGGTGCTTTGCCATCTTTCAGGCTGGCGATTGCTCTAGCCATCTCAAGTAGTAATAGTCTAGGACATATTTAACGTATAGTACCTTATGGGGCGGGAAGTTATAAAATTTCAGCCAATCAGCGTCGAGTATTGTGGTCACGTGACCATCCAGGGTGGGTCGAGGGTGGGAGGGTGTTTTCTCTCAGCCAATAGGAAGGCAGCATTTGTTTAATTTATGCTAATTTATGTATCTAGGTCATGCCCATGCCCAAATAAGGCTTGAACAAACTAGGTCAAGTGTGAGGGGTGACCTAGAAAATTTCCGACCAAGTGCCATTCTACCGTTAATGCTTGGGTCTATGGCTGCGGTACCCCTTGTTGGCGACACTATAAGGCTTTTTGTAGCGTTTTTCACGAAAATCTTGCCGCCGAATGTGTGTGTGTGTGTACCCTGACAAAAGGGGGCATGGCCTATTTTGATTGACAGTTGGTTTCAGCCAATGAGCGTTGAGTATTCGGATGATTGACAGATACGAACGCGACTTGGCGGCCATTTTGTCTCCTTTTGTAAACATTGGCACATGCTTTTGGGGGGTTGGTGTGGGGTAATGTAAACATTGGCACGTGCTTTTGGGGGGTTGGTGGGGGTTATGTAAACATTGCCACATGCTTTTGGGGGGTTAGTGGGGGGTTTGTAAACATTGGCCACGTGCGTTTTGTGAATTCTGAATTTTGGCGGCCGATTTAAGCCGAATGCCACATGCTTTTGGGGGGTTAGTGGGGGGTTTGTAAACATTGGCCACGTGCATTTTGTGAATTTTGAATTTTGGCGGGTGATTTAAGCCGAATGCCACGTCCTTTCGAGGGGGTTTGGTCTGATTTGTAAACAGAGGCGTGAATTTTGTAAACATTGGCACATGCATTTAGTGAATTTAAGCCGAAGGCCACATGCTTTCGAGGGGGTCAGTGTGGGTTTTGTAAACAGAATTGTGCAATTTTCGTATTATGATTGACAGTTTTGGTTCCAGCGAATGGTCGTTGAGCGTTTTGTGATTTTTGAATTTTGGCAGGCGATTTAGCTAGAAGGCCACATGCTTTTGAGGGGGTTTTGTAAACAGAATCATGACAGTTTAGGTTTCAGCGAATGGTCTTTGAGTGTTTTGTGATTTTTGTATTTAGATTGCCGGGTTTGGTTTCCGCGAATGCTCGTTGAGCATTGGCATGTTAACAAAAAGACCTTGTGTGCGTGCATATTTAAAAAAAAGAAAATTGGGGGGATTTAGCCAGAAGGCCACGTGCTTTAGAGGGAGTTTGGTGGGGTTTGTAAACAGAAGCGTGCCATTTTGGTATTATGATTGCCAGTTTGGTTTCAGCGAATGGTCGTTGAGTATTTGAGATTTTTGTATTTTGATTGCCAGTTTGGTTTCAGCGAATGGTCGTTGAGTATTTGGGATTTTTGTATACACCTAAACACGGTTTGGCGGCCATCTTGACCTAATTCCTGTTTGCAGGTACACAAACGCACATGGCAGTATCATCAGTGTGGCAGTGAGCAATCTTCAGAGAGAAAAAGTTAAATATCTCTAAAAGTACAACACCTAGAAACAAACTGATTGGAATACACATAGAAAACATGTTTACCAAAAAGATTATATTAAATTGATATGGTTAGGGTTCTGGATTTCTATTCATTTTGAATAAAACTGACGTTTTGCACTGCTGGTACCGGCATACTCAATGCATTGTCAATGGCAGTGAGCAATCTTCAGAGAGAAAAAGTTAAATATCTCTAAAAGTACAACACCTAGAAACAAACTGATTGGAATACACATAGAAAACATGTTTACAAAAAAGATTATATTAAATTGATATGGTTAGGGTTCTGAATTTCTATTAGTTTAGAATAAAACTGACGTTTTGCACTGCGCGGACAGGTGTCGTATCGTCAGCGGCCTGTCATCGTCAGCGGCCTGTCGTCGCTTCTGCGCATGCGCGGATTTTAAGACATATGCAAAAGACCCATTCCCTCGCCGGCTACAAGCTCAGGCACGGTACCCGGCTGTGTTAGGGACCGATTAGGCCGAAATCTATTGAATGCGATCATATTTAACAGAATTACATACTCAAATAATGAAATTTAATTAAATTAACCTTAAATTCCAAGCGATATTAACGTAGCAGCTCGATCAGCGTCGAATCGCCGAGTGTAAACAAAACAAATAGCAGTGATCGCCGCAACGTGCGAAAATCCGCGCATGCGCAGAAGCGACGACAGGCCGCTGACGATGACAGGCCGCTGACGATACGACACCGGGTCGTGTTAATCGATTACGGCCAGGCTGTGGCCGCAAAGCGGCGGCGTATGCGTAACGTGGCGCAATAATTTGAAAATCGTTATAGGTCGAGATAAGCCGACCTTTTTGCACTGCGGGAGGTCCCAGCGACGTTTGAAGCGTACGCGTATCCTATGCCTAACCTATGACGGCGTATGCAAAACGTATAACGACCTATATGCGGCGTACTGGGACGTTTGTTGATGGTCTAGCGTATGAGTAATCTACACCGACATATGGCCACAGTAAGCGTAACCTATACAGGGG
>CM059186.1:71081311-71102733 GCA_030323885.1 Branchipolynoe longqiensis | reverse complement strand
GTGCAGGTGTGGCGGTTTCAGCGCCCGGTCAGTTTCAGTGGCCTGTCGTGGCTTCTGCACATGCGCAGATTTTTGGCACGTTGCGGCGATAGTTACAGCTGAGCTATTAGCCGGCGAGGCCACGGGTGTTTTGCATATGTCTTAAAATCTGCGCATGCGCGGATTTTAAGACATATGCAAAACACCCGTGGCCTCGCCGGCTACAAGCTGCGCGGATTTTAAGACATATGCAAAACACCCGTGGCCTCGCCGGCTACAAGCTCAGCCACGGTACCCGGCAGTGTTAGGGACCGATTAGGCCGAAATCTATTGAATGCGATCATAATTTAACAGAATTACATACTCAAATAATGAAATTTAATTAAATTAACCTTAAATTCCAAGCGATATTAACGTAGCAGCTAGATCAGCGTCGAATCGCCGAGTGTAAACAAAACAAATAGCAGTGATCGCCGCAACGTGCGAAAACCCGCGCATGCGCAGAAGCCACGACAGGCCGCTGAAACTGACCGGGCGCTGAAACCGCCACTTGTACTTTGTCGTACACGCGTGAAGACCAGCCTTATATAAATACGGGCGAAAATAGCGTTAGTATGGAACATGACCTAGAAACTGTGGCTCCAGTATCAAATGGCTACCCATATAGGCACAGAGTTGGTGAAATGGGCGAGAATGCAAAAAGACAAGATGGTGGCCGTAGAACGCCGTCGATTTCACTTTTAAATCTCATTAAACTAGATATTATATTATATTTTTCAACTCAAACGTAGCAGGCTAATAATAAGACAGATGTAAAGAATAATTGTTGCTTCTTAGATTGTGAAATTATGCTCTCAATTGTTTGACACGTTTTTTCGACAGCTTTTACATAGGGTTGGTTTGCACCCCTACTGCAGCAGTACGGGGTGAATCTTGTATCTAGCGTACGCCCAGCGTATGAGAACTGTATGAGCCACACACCGGTGTAAAGATTTCAAATTCCCCCCATATTCAAGTTCCCCCCCGGGAACTTGAAAACGTTTTCAAATTCCTCCCAGGGGACAAATTTCTTTATTTTTGTTATTTCTTGTTATTTCTTGTTATTTTTCATGACAAATATTATAATATACAGAGAATAGCATAATAGAAATTATTACTAGTACAATAAAACATATTTAAGCACAAATGGCACAAAAAGTCTCCAAGATGGTTAAGAAAAAAATATTATAGGTCTGAAATTTAAAATGTTTTTAAAAGTTTTTTAAACAATTTTAAATTCCCGGAGGGGGGAATTTGAAAATAGGGGGAGGAATCTGAAAACTGTTTTTAAGTTCCCCCCCCAGGAATCTGAAAATGTTTTTAATTTCCCCGGAGGGAAGTTAAAAACGTTTTTAGATTCCCGGTGTGGCGGTTTCAGCGCCAGGTCAGTTTCAGCGCCCTGCTGTGGCTTCTGCGCATGCGCGGATTTTCGCATGTTGCGGCGAGCACTGCTATTTGTTTTGTTTACACTCGGCGATTCAACGCCGATATAGCTGCTACGTTAATATCGCTTGGAATTTAAGGTTAATTTAATTAAATTTCATTATTTGAGTATGTAATTCTGTTAAATATGATCGCATTCAATAGATTTCGGCCTAATCGGTCCCTAACACTGCCGGGCACCAGCTGAGCTTGTAGCCAGCGAGGCCACGGGTGTTTTGACCATCTCTTAAAATCTGCGCATGCGCAGAAGCCACGGCAGGGCGCTGAAACTGACCGGGTGCTGAAACCGCCACACCAGGGGGGAACTTGGGAAGGGGGGAAGTTGAAATCGTTACACAAAGTTATTTTTGATGGCTTGACCTACGTCGACCTATGACGACCTATGAAAAGCATATACGACCTATGTCCAACCTATGTGTAACCTATGACGGCGTATGCCGACGTGTTGGTCGAAAAGCATTGATTTCTAATGTGTAAATCACTCTAAAACCGCTGTTGAGTTGAGTGAACTGATAGAATCCCTTATTATCACTCACCAGCACACCAGTAGAAAGCATGTGGGGTTGTTTACTCTACACACAGTATATGTATGGGACTCACTGACTCTGTACTGAGTCCGGAAATACTTGTCCTCAGCATAAGGATCACCAGGATAGGTGCAGAATATGCATTGTTAGGATAACAAAGGAGGAATTTAACCAAAAAGGTTTACCCTGAGCTCTACAAAAAACTAAAAGAATGTATATATATATTTTTTTTTTCACTCAAATTGGGGGATAGTAATCTAATCTAGTACAGGGTGGTGATCGGAATTTGCAGACCGATCAAGGGAGTAGAAAGAATGGGGAGACCAGCAGCACGAAAGGACCAAAAAAGACGGCCCCAAAATTAAAAAAACGCCAGATGACAACGATGCTAGGGAAGCCATTGAAATCGGCATCACCTACAGTGACAAAGAAAATGCTGTCACAAACAGTGACGTACAAAACAAATACGACTCTACAAAGTCTTCCTTCTGTGGAAAGTGCAGCACAACAAAATCAAAGGGAATGTGTGTTGAATGCAATTTCTGCTCTAAATGGATGTGCAACACTTGCATGAAACTTAGCGAAGAAGAGGCAGTGTTCCTAAAAAAAACAGCATTTTCTGGGGATGCAGCTACCCAGATAGCACAGAGCCGTCGGCCCAACGGCGGCTATGCCGTCGGCCCAACGGTGGAAACCGCCGTCGGGCCAACGTTGTTTTATCCAACCTCCCGCCGCCGGCTCGACAGTGGGAGGTTGGACAAAACAACGTCAGCCCGACGATGGCAAATGCCGTCGCCCCGACACAATATATTTATTCAAAATTAATAGAAAACCTTATAAATTTAATATAATCTTTTCGGTAAAGATGTTTTCTATATGTGTACCAAGCGAGTTGTTTCTACGTGGTGTGGTTTTAGAGATATTTCACTTTTTCTGTATGGGTATGGGTTAGGGTTAGGGTTAGGTTTAGGGTTAGGGTTTAACTCAATTAAATACAGAAAAAGTGAAATATCTTTAAAACCACACCACCTATTAACAAATCGCTTGGTACACATATAGAAAACATCTTTACCAAAAAGATTATATTAAATTTATAAGGTTAGGGTTCTTGATTTCTATTAATTTTGAATAAAATTAATGTTTTGCACTGCGCGTATCGTCAAACTCAAGGCATTGTCTTCTCGGAAAAAACCAAGATGGCGGTGCTTCGTCAACATTCCGTACCGGATAATTCAAATCGGATTAACATGAATAATTCCATTAATACGTCATAATAAATTACAAAACCTTTACAAAATAATCTAAACATATTACGAAACAATCCTGTAAAATAATTCCATAAAATTCCTTCGATTTCTGGAGTTATTTGTAGCAAAAGAACGCTGCTCAACAATTGCACGTACTCCGCTGGCGACTCGAACCATCAACATTCCGTACCGGATAATTAAAATCGTATTAACACGAATAATTCCATTAATAAGTCCTAATAAATTACACAACTTTTACAAAATAATCGAAACATATTAAGAAACAATCCAGTAAAATAATTCCATAAAATTCCTTCGATTTCTGGAGTTATTTGTAGAAAAAGCACGCTGCTCAACGATCGCACATCCTCCGCTGGCGACTCGAACCGGAAACCAAATTTAAAGAACTGTGCATGCGCGGCCCACCACCATCAGCCCGACGTTGGCTCGACGGTGGCCCAAATGTGCAAAATGAGTGAAAACCAGTGGCGGGACACCACCGTTGGCCTGATGTTGGCTCGACGGAGGCCCAAATGTGCAAAAGATTGAAACCCAGCGGCGGGACACCACCGTCAGCCCGACGTTGGCTCAACGGTGGCCCAAATGTGCAAAAGATTGAAACCCAGTGGCGGGCCCTCACCGTCGACGCAACGGTGGCCCGACGGTGGCAAATATATGGCGACGGTGCGACCAATAGCCAACGTCGGCCAGACGGCTGTGTGCTATCTGGGTATTGTGAGCAATGCTGCTAAAAGCTAAAGAAAGTCTAGTTGTCCAGAAACAACCCCAACCTGACCTAAATATAATAGCAAAGAAAATAGAGGACTTGGAATCATCCATCCAAACCCAAGTATCTAAGTCGATGGAAGAGGTGCTGCCAACTCTAATAAAGCAGTGCTTCGGCATACTGAAGACGGATGTAAACATGTCCGTCGAGAAAAATATAACAAAACTCTGGTCTGATGTAGCTCGAAGCAACACGACCGGGGAACAAAATGGGACACGTTCCATCGCCAAATCCAGTCCCATAGAGGCATTTGTGAAAAAAGCCATTGTGGCTCAAAAAGTCGCAGAGAAAGCGACCGAAAAAAATCGCCAAGAGAGGGCCATGAGTGTAATCATTCACAGGGCACCTGAAAAAATCAGTAGTGAATCAACACCCAGGAAAACCCATGATCTAGGGTTGGTAGACGATTTGCTACAAGACATCGGCATAAAAGCGCAACCGAAAAACGCATTCCGACTCGGCCAATATAAGGAGGGTCAGAAATTGAACAGACCTCTCAAAGTTATATTTGACTCAGTTGAAACACAGGAGTCTGTTATGAGCAACTTGGACAAACTCAAGGACGCTCCCGATAAAGTAAAGAACTTAGGAGTATGTTACGATCTCGACAAAGAAGATCGTAAAGCTCTTAGCGAACATGTACAAGCTGCTAAGGAAAAAACTGATCGATCAAAAAACTGGATATACAAGGTCTGGGGTCCTCCCTGGAGTTACAAATAAGAAAGCAAGTTTAGGAAAAATAGATCATAGAATAGACTATAAAGTGAACAAAATAAAAACCTTAGAAGTTATGTACACCAACATACATGTCTTAACGAGCACTAAAAAGTCATTACTGGAAGTTGAAATCAGTTCCGTGACACCTGACATTATATGCGTCAACGAAGTATGTCCAAAAAATAGATTATGCGAGATCAGTAAATTAAGCTTGGAAATAAATGGATATTATCTACATACCAACTCATTAGAGAAAAGAGGTACGATAATGTATGTTGCAAATCATTTGATAGCAACTCATTTCACACCAAAAAAACACTTTTGACGAATCAATTTGGTGCGAAATTCTTACTGATGGAGTCATAACCATTTTAGGATGTATTTACCGTAGCCCATCTAGCAGTGAGCAAAACAATAATGCTCTTCTAGAATTAGTCAATGAGGTAAAAGAAATGAAACATGATAACCTGGTTATCGTTGGGGATTTTAACTTTAAAGAAATCGACTGGGCCACTGCCATTTTACAGTCACCTAAATGACTGTTTCCTGCAACAATTTATTCAGGAACCAACCAGGTTCCGAGTAAATGAGACCCCAAATCCCTTGGACTGGGTTATTTCCAATAAGGATAATCTGATAGATGACATCAGGATAGGTGCCCCGATAAGAAAGAGTGACCATGCTGTCATATCCTTCAAAATTGATGTTGAAACAGAAAATGGGACCATCCCACTAAGATACTCATATTATAGAGGGGATTAGATTGCCATGAGTAATGATATCATGTCCCAAGACTTGCTAAATAAATTTAAGGAAAAAAATGTGAAAGAGTGTTGGGACCTGTTTCAAAATGTGTTATCAGGTGCTATCAAAAGGCATGTACCACTAAGAAAATTCAAAACCAGGAAACAACCTCCTTGGTACTCCATGGATATTACCACTGCCAGAAAATTGAAAAACAAAGCATGGAATGTCTACTTCAATAATAAGACATTGGAAAATTGGGAAAAATACACTATCTCTAGGAATGCCGCAAATGACATTGTCAGTGGACACTTTTGAGGACAAAATTGTCCAAGACATTAAAAATAACCCGAACAATTTCTGGAGTTATGCTTCACATAAATAAAAAAATGGCAATGGCATACCAGCTCTAGCCAATAGTGACGACGAACTAATCGTAGACGATGAAGGCAAAGCTGAACTACTCAATGAGTTCTTCGTCAGTGTGTTTACTAATGAAACTACGGATAATATCTCACCCTCCAGCCCCCCATCCTGATATGACCTTAGATGTTGCTAGGATGTAAAACAACAACAAAACAAACAAACAAACCAGATTCAGGAGTCACAGAATTCATCAGTGACGTTGATATAACAGACGGTAAAGTAGAAAAATTAATTGAAAAACTAAATATTTGCGGATGACGAGCAATAAAAGATGTAAGAGATAAAAAATCTCTTGCAAGAGGATATTCTGAAACTCGCACAATGGTCCGAGAAATGGCAATTGCCCTTCAATGAAAAGAAGTGCAAAATTATTCATTACGGGAAAAATAATCCTCATTATGCCCATAATATGAAGAACACTGTCCTGCAAGAAGACAGCTATGAAAAGGACTTGGGCGTAACCTTCAACTCCCAACTCTCCTTTCAGAAACACATGAGGACTATCATCTCAAATGCTAACCAGAGAGTAGGAATAATTAAAAGAACTTTCCATTGCCTCAACAAGAACAATTTTCTCATTCTATTTAAGTCTCTTGTTAGGCCAATTTTGGAATACTGTCCACAAATTTGGAGTCCAATTTTTCGGAAAGATATTCTAGAGATCGAAAAGGTTCAGAGACGTACAACAAAATTAGTTGCAGTTATAAAGGACTTACCCTATGAACAAAGGCTTAGGGAATTGAAACTTCCTACCCTTTCCTACAGAAGGAAAAGAAATGATATAATTGAAGGGTTTGATAAAATAGATATGAACCAATTTTTCACCTTGAATAAAAGAGAAGGCAGTCGGGGCCATACTCTCAAACTAGTAAAACCCAGAGCCATTTCAAAGTTAAGGCAACACAGTTTGTCAAACAGGATCATAAATATATGGAACAGTCTCCCACAAAATGTTATTGATGCCGAGTCAATAAATTCATTCAAGAACAGATTAGAAAAAGCATGGGCTGATGATCCAGGGAAAGTTGATCCCTTATTCACCACATGCTATTAATTATTCCTTGTGTTGCTTATTTACTTGCACTCAAGCAAAAATGAGAGACAAATAAGTGTTCACACTTCCTGTCTACTATTCGCTATATCGCTAAAAGCGCATACGTCAGCCCACGCTAACGCTATACGTCGTAGTGTGACAGCCCCTTTACCCGTACGCTAGGTGAACGCTACATACACCAGAGATACGCGGAGGGTGCCGGCTCAACGTACGGCTAACCTATGCCGACCTACCCCTAAGCTATGCCTAACCTATGCCAGTGTGGTGGTTTCAGCGTGTTCCCGTGCTCAGACGTGTCCCTCGCTTCTGCGCATGCGTCAGAATCTAATAAACATGGCCGTAATCGATTAACACTACCCGGGCGACTCGGGTCATCCCAGTCGTCAGAATTTCAAATAGAACACGGCGAGTGGAGTCGACAAATACACGTGCCGTGTGCCAAAAAAGAATAACTTAGATTAATTAAATGGAAATATAGGTAAACTAGGCCATCATAAAATACTTTAAATCCTATTTTGCTGTATTTTTTATCGGCTATTAAAAAAAAAAAAAAAATTCTCCACCCGAGCGCGGAGAAGCGTATTCGATTATTCGACCCGACATTGTAGGATGTGCGCATGCGCCAATAAGTGTCTCGGGTGATCCGAGTTGATGCGAAATCCGCGCATGCGCAGAAGCAACGGGACACGTCTGAGCACGGGAACACGCTGAAACCACCACACCGGCGTACGTCTAGCGTACGTTTAGCGTATGAGCAACCTATGAGCCATATGCCGGCATAGGTTGAAAATGTTGAAGATGCACAACAAATTTTCGGCGGCTCGACCTATGAAGAGCGTATAAGACCTATGCCCAACCTATGTGTAACCTATGACGACGTATGGTCAAAAACCGCATATGCCGGCATGCGCTAACGCCATAGGTCATAGTGTGACAGGCCCTAAATCGATTAACACGACCCGGGTGACTCGGGTCACCCGAGTCGTCAGAATTTCAAATCGAACACAGCGAATAGAGTCGACGAATACACTTGCCGTGTGCAAAATGACCCGACCCCAGTAACCCACCTTGGCCGTAGTCGATTAACACCGACAGGTGTCGCAGTTTCAGCACCCGGTCAGTTTCAGCGCCCGGTCATGGCTTCTGCGCATGCGCGGATTTTAAGAGGCCCTGCAAACTGCAGCATGTCGCCGGTGTCGCAGGTTCAGCGCCCGGTCAGTTTCAGCGCCCGGTCGTGGCTTCTGCGCATGCGCGGATTTTAAGAGGCCCTGCAAACTGCAGCATGTCGCCGGCGAGCATTGCTATTTGTTTAGTTTACACTCGGCGATTCGACACCGATCTAGCTGCTACGTTAATATCGCTTGGAATTTAAGGTTAATTTAATTAAATTTCATTATTTGAGTATGTAATTCTGTTAAATATGATCGCATTCAATAGATTTCGGCCTAATCGTTCCCTAACACTGCCGGGCACCAGCGAAAGTTACAGCTGAGCTTGTAGCCGGCGAGGCCACGGGTGTTTTGACGCTCTTAAAATCCGCGCATGCGCAGAAGCCACGACCGGGCGCTGAAACTGACCGGGCGCTGAAACTGCGACACTTGTCGACTAGGGTCACCCGAGTCGTCAGAATTTCAAATCGAACACCGCAAGTGGAGTCGAGAAATACACGTGCTGTGTGCAAAACAACCCGACCCCAGTAACCCACCTCTTGGCTGGGGTTTGCTAGGAGCGATGATGTAACATCTAACAGCTACCGGTACAACTCCGATGTGTTGTTTTAATGCTCATTTTTTTAATAACCCAGATTGTCAGCTTCTACAATCATAAAATACTTTAAATCCTATTTTGCTGTACATATATCGGTTATTGAAAAAAAATATTAAGTTTTAGATTAAGCCACCATTTTGTCCACCCCTGTATTCGGTTATTCAACCCGAGTCTGTAGGATGTGCGCATGCGCCAAAAAGTGGCTCGGGTGACCCGAGTTGATTAATCGATTACGCCCGTTCTGACCGTACCTCACCTTGTGAAGCCATTCCACCAGCCCACTGCAGACTGTATAGTAGCTCAAAGATTCACCCTGTTTACAGCAGGAGCCCGTGGGGTCCAGCCTAGCTGGGAAGTTAACCAATTTTCATCTGTATAGCAATGTTGCAGATGCATGCCAATCAATCAATAGGATACAGCTATAATAGGCCTTAGACCTTTTAGCCACTCTTAATTAATAGAAATGGAGACAGTTCTGCAGATGTGGTGGATCGTAGCAACTGTCACTGGCTCCAAGATATATGTAATGCTTGACCAGTATGCATCCAGTCGGGACTTGAAACAGTTCACCGACTCTGCTGCTACGACACTCTCTGATAGGTCATTCCACAGGTCAACCACCCTAAAGCCGAAAAAGTTGTGTCGCAGGTCCAGTCTGGAGTACCGCTTCCTCAGCTTCAGGGAGTGACCTCTGGTCCTGGTGTTGGAGTCTCTGATAACGGGGCTGCCTGTCTTGTAGATACCATGGAGATATTTGAATACTTCAATCATATCCCCCCGGGCCCATCTGTAGTACATGCTTGGGATCTTCAAATGACGCATACGTTGTTCATAGGGTATTTCTTCGAATCCATGTACAATCTTCGTTGCCCTTCTTTGGATCCTCTCAATTGACTCAGCATCCTTCCTCTAGAGTGGTGACCACACAGCATTTCCATATTCCAAAAGTGGACGTGCAAGGGATGTGTACAGTCTGCGCACAACATCCTCGTCTAGGTATGTGTACGATCTTCGAATGATAGCCAGTATTACATTAGCTCTGTTGGCGGCTTCCTGGATGTGGTCGCTGAATGTCAGTTTGTTGTCCACCTTGACACCCAAGTCCTTTTCTATCATTGTTTCGGAGAGCGGAACATTATTCACACCATCGTTCATTACATAGATGTGCTTGCTGTTTTTGCCCCCTAAATGCATCACTTTGCATTTTGAAGCATTAAACTTCAGCTGCCAATCACTTGACCACTTCTGCATGTTGTTGAGGTCCTTCTGCAAGTCCCGTGAGTCACTACCATACGGCGGAATACTTTGGTATCGTCAGCAAACATTTGGACCATAGAATGTACAACCTCTGGGTAAGTCATTGATATATATTACAAATAAGACTGGTCCAAGCACACTGCCCTGAGGTATTCCGCTTTAAACCGAGCACCATCCTGATGGTTTGCCATTTACAATGATTCGCTGTCTTCTGTGGCTCAGAAAATCCTTTATCCAGTGTAGGACATCTCCTCTTATGCCATAGCCATGCAGTTTCTTTAGCAGTCGCTGGTGTGGAACAGTGTCAAATGCTTTTTGAAAATCTAGATAAATAGCATCCAGATCTCCAAAGTCATCAATAACGCAGGTCCACTCATCCATACATGCCAGTAGTTGGGTCATACAAGATCTTCCTTGCACAAAGCTTGCTGCTGTGTTGTTAGGAGGTTGTTTTCGACAAGATGAGCCATGATAGAATCTCTTATTATTGATTCCAGCAACCTACACACTACAGATGTTAGACTAATTGGCCTATAGTTTCCTGGATCACTTCTGTTACCCTTTTTGAAGATGGGAGCCACATGTCCATCCTTCCATGGGTGAGGAAGTTTTCTTTGGTTTAGTGATTTTTGGAAAATGTGTCTAAGTGGTTCAACAAGCTCATTGTGTAGCTCCTTCAATATGCGTGGGTATATTCCGTCAGGACCTGCTGCCTTAGATGCATTAAGATTGTATAATTCTTTCTTCAGAACGGATGTTGAGTCACAACAGTGCAATATTTATGTTGGTCAGGGGGGCACGAAAGAGTCGGTCCTCAAACATTGGTATATATGACAGGTCTTCTTGTGTGAAGACACTTGCGAATCTGGTGTTCAACATATCAGCTTTGTCGATATCCTTTTGTGCAATGGTCCCATCATCCCACCTCAAATCTCCAACTGGAATATGTACTATGAGTTTACTCCTAGCATATTTATAGAAGGCTTTTGTGTTCTCTTTGGCATTTTTGGCTATGTTTTTCTCATGCTCTCTCTTTGCTTTCCTACATTCCCACTTTACTTGGTTACATAGTTTTGCATGTCACTTTCTGTGCCCGAATGTCTCTTCACTGCGTATGCCTATTGTTTCAAGCTGATCTTCTGCTTGACTTGGTCATTCATCCATTCTGGCCGTGGTCTGCCATTATTCATTTTGCCAGATGACATGGGTATGTGCTGTTTGCATTTTTCTATGAAGGCTTTTTCAAATGCATTCCAATTGTCCTCAACAATGTCTGTATTTGGGGCTGCACGTAGTGGAACTTGGTTGAGATCCTGTCTCAAGCCCTCTTAGTTGCCTTTATCCAATATGAATTTGTGCTTTCCCCTTGAGTTTACATGGTAATAGCAACTGAAATTAAAGAAAAGGCAATCATGGTGGCTATTTCCAAGTCTCGCAACATGTTTAAGGTTTCCAATCATTTCTTCCTCATTTGTGATGATGAGATCTAATATATTTGCAGCCTGGTTACCACGCTTATGTGTTGGTTCCGTGACATGCTGGAAAAGGAAACAGTCTCTAAGATTTTCGACAAAGAGTGTTGCTGGATGTTGTTCGCTATTTGGCTCTGTCACACATCACCGGATCGGGGAAGCGGAAAGAAACTGAACAAAGTCTGTTGATATCCGGCAGAGTCCGGTTTGTGTCCGTTGCATATCCATTGATATCCAGCACGATCCATTACAAGTTTTGAACATGCACAAAACTTGGAATGGATGCCGCCGGATTGATGTCTACGGTTCTTGTCTGGTTTGAGACCGTTTAGTCCAATTACCGTCCGTTGGCTATCCATTCGTGTCCGTTCGTCCAGCGGCATTTGACCCGATATCGCAACATTTTGACACATTTTAATACATTTTGATACATATCGCTCCCGAACACCACCGGACTAGACAATTCTGTCCGTTGTAATCATGTTGGGGAAACACCAGAATTGAGAGTCTGATGGTACAATCAGGATCTTTGATGTATTTCAGTACCTTAATTGGTAGGCTTTACTATAGGAAAATGTGTTATCACCTATATCCAGTGAACCTGTTTCAATTGGTAATAACTATTTATATTAATAGAAAATGACAAACCTGATGCACCAATTAAGTGACTATTAGCCACATTTGGCGTTTCATTTAAGAGTAATTAAGGATTGAATTTACATTAAAAGAGAAGGATTTTTATGTATTACATCTCATATCATGGTGGTTTTGTTCAACTGGGAAATAATATTTATATCATTAAAGTCTGGTGGTTTTATATTTATTTGATTAGCTAGATGATCTGCTGAATGTGTTATAGCAATATACCCCTTATATGTGGCAACTGCTGCCTCATGGCACTGCGTTTTTCCCAGATGCTCAGATGTAAACAGGATCATCCAGCTGGTAAGAGTCATCTTCCCCCCCCCCCCACCACCACCAACCACGTACCCAGTGACTGTGAGTGGGCCCGTGTGTGGGGGGGGGGGGGGGGCGTCATCACACGCCGGGTGCTCTGCCATAGTGCTTTGGCCCTCCACACACACACACCCTCCTACCAGAGTGGGTGTTGTGAAAGTACAACGTCTGAACACTTTGACTTCTGGATACTGAATGGTTTATTCATGGCCTAGGGCTCGCTTGACCCACCGGCTAAACTTTCCATGACGTCATCTCATTGGCATATTCCTTTGTCTCAAATTCTGAATCTCGTTAACATATATTAGCCACACACCTATACATCTATTACGCATATATCACATCCCCCCCCTCAAAGTATTTCTGAAACATGAAATGTTTCAAAATAATCACACACAGTCAATCGAATGCGCAATACATATATGCATACTTAACTGAAACACAAGTCCTTGCAAATTCCCAAGCACCCTCTGGCACTTAAGTCCTTCAACTGTCCGGCCGTAATGCCTCACGTCATAAAATGTCCATTACATATCCAATGACAAAACACAGCTGAAAATATAACTTGATCCTACATGCACATGTTATACGTGTACACACCCACTCCACACTGAACTACTACAGGTCTAACCTGCTCGCCAGCCTAATCAGCCAACCTGACCTACTTAGATTAGCTGCACTGTTTACATTCGGCAATGACGCCAACCTAGTTTGCGTCTGCTCAACCAGTTCGGGCCGCCCCCCCACAGGCACCCTGATAATCTGCACCCGGTTCCGATATAACATATTACCTGACTCGTTCAAAATTTGATATTCTCTCCCAGAAACACCAGTCCGTCCCAGAATAACCCCTTTTTTCCATTCCCCAGCATGATTTTTGTACTTTATTTTATCTCTGACTTTCATAGGTTTGTGCGGCTTACCACACTTCCTGTCATGAAATGTTTTCTGACTTTGCTGCCGTTTTGCCGTCTGGACTTTCTTTGGATTTTGCGTTTCGGGCACCAAAATTTCCTCCGCCATCGGCAACCTGCCCCTCAACCTTCTGCTCATGAGCAGCTGAGCCGGAGATGCATTCAGGACGGGCAACGGAGTGTTACGATAATTCAGCAAAGCTAACTGAAAATCAGACCCAGTCTTCTCGCACTTCTTTCCCAGCCAACATGCCCTGGTGGGCCCTACATGGGTTGTCAATGGGCGAGCTGGGCACAGCTGGGCAGGGGCTCCAGGTGGGCTCTGAAGTGGGCATGAGATGGGCCCCACATGGGCTAGATTCCCAGCTCGCAAAATTATCCTTTAACGCATCAATAACAGTGACAGACGACGTATCGCCCAACAGCGTCACCTCTGGATATTTCGTGTAGTAATCTACAGTTATCAGGTAATTCTTATGGTTTAACTCAAACAAGTCGGCACCGACTTTTCATATGGTTGATAGGCGATCGGGTGATTTATCAACGGCTCGTTATGCAAACTTTTCCGGTTGTTTTGGCAAGTGTCACACCGACTGACCTTATCTTCAATTTGTTTATTCGTATTCGGCCAAAACATACAGTCCCGCGCCAGCTGCTTGGACTTCGTCACACCTAAGTGTGTCTCATGTAACGCCTCAATCATTTCACCGCGGAGACCCGGAGGAACCACCACCAGATTGCCTTTCATGACAAGATTATTTTCTATTGTTAACTCGTGTTTGTATGGGATGTACTGTCTCAGACACGTGGCATCTGTATGTGTGTCGTGTCCCACCCATCTTCAATGTGTGAGATCAACATGGACATGGATACATCCTTCTCATACTCTTTGCCAATCTTACTTAACAAACTTGATGACTGCATGTCCACTGCGGCAACGCAGAACGTGTCATCGAACAGGCTATCCTGACCTACTTTGGTGCTATGCGCCCTGGACAACGTGTCTGCAAAAAACATCAAAGAACCCTTCACATGACATAGCTCAATATTGTAATTTTGCAATCGCATTCGCATCCTCTGCATTTCAGCCGAAAGTTTATGAATTGGCTTCTGCATAATCGCCACTAACGGCTTGTGGTCCGTTTGAATTTGAACTTTCTTGCCAAAGATATAGTCATGAAACCTCTGGCATCCGAAACATATGGCGAGCATTTCTTTTTCGATAGTGGCATAGCCACATTGTGCTGAGTTAAGCGCACGAGATGTGAGTGCGACCGGCTTGTCATCTTGCATCAACACGGCACCTAACCCTGACTGACAAGCATCTACCTGGATCACAATGGGTTTCTTAACATTGTAATACGATAACACAGGAGCAGTTCTTAACTTCTCCTTCAACTTATCAAACGCGCCCTGCTGTTCGGTCTGCCAGTGCCACGCAACATCCTTAGCCAGGAGCGTGCGTAGTGGTTTGGCTATCTCGGACATGTTGGGTATAAACTTGTGTACATATCCAACCATGCCCAGGAACCTTTGGACGCCTTGTTTTTCCCGTGGCTCTGGCATGTCAACTATTGCTTGTATTCTGTCTGGATCAGGCTTCACACCGTGCTGGGTAAGTTGATGACCTACATACTTCACTGTAGTCTTACATAGCAAAGATGTTGTTTCGTTTAATTTCAGGTTAACTGACCTAGCTCGGTCCAACACGGCTCGGAGCAGCTTGTTGTGCTCCTCAACTGTTGACCCATATACCAAAATGTCGTCCGTGACTATCCCAATACCGGGTATATCGCCCATGACACGGTGCATTTCCTGAATAAAAATGTCACCGGCTGTTTTGATGCCAAAAGGCAAGCGGGTGTACCTGTACCAGCCCCATGGAGTATTGAACGTGCACAGATGTGAACTTTCTTCATCTAACTCTATCTGCCAATACCCTGTCATCGCATCCAAAACTGAAAAATATTTTGCATCTGCCGTTTTGGCAATAATTTCGTCAATCGTTTTGGTAGGGAAAGGCCCTCTCTTTATCGCCTTGTTCAACTTAGTCGGATCCAGACAAATCCTTATCTTGTTTTTTTTTTTTATGATCGTTATGGAATTAACCCACTCGGTAGGTTCATCTTGTTCAACTATGACACCTAACTCTACCATGTGATCAAGCTCACTACCTTACCCTGAATGGCAAACGGAATCCGTCTAGGCGGATCTATAACAGGTTGTACAGACTTACCGACATGAATGACAGCATTAGCTTTGATCAACCCCAAACCCTGAAACAGATCTTTGTACTCGCTTACCAGCTTCTCCGCCTGAGCACTGGGACTGTTCGTCGGCTTGGAAATGTTCGTCGGCACAGCACAGTGCACCTCATCCACACGCACCAGCAGGTTCAATGTCACACAAGCCTGCTTGCCCAAGATAGGCTGACAATCCGGTACCACTTGGAACATGAGCACTCTGTCATTGACGTCCAGCAGCGCCTCCTCGTCAGGAGTGATCCGATGACCCGAGAACGTCACCAACGAACACCTGGTGTTCGTCAGCCGCCCCAGCGCAACTCTGTTGAAGACGTACCTCGGCAGCACGTTCGCCTCCGACCCGGTGTCGAGCTTGAACTTGACAGGGCAACCGTTCACCCGAACGATTGCGTGCCACAGCTCGGCATCCTGCTCGGCACTGCGGTCCACGACACCGACAAACAGATCCGTTGCCAGCACGTTGACCTCCGCCGGATCCGGGTCTTGCTCAGCATTGTGAGGGTCGGGCTCTTCCATGGTAAGCTCGTTGACTCTGCCCAGTCTGCTCCTGCAGACCTTACCGAAGTGCCCGATCTTCTTGCAGGCTGTGCAAGCCTTTCCTTTCGCTGGGCAGACTCCCCAGCGGTGTTCATATCCACAGTTCTGGCAGCGGATCTTGAACTCTCCTGCACCGGCGCCGCCAGCATTCCAAGATGGTGATTTCCAAGATGGCGTCGCCGATGACCGAACCGCCGGTGCACCGGTACGCGCATTAGCATAGTTCCGTATGAAATCAATCTCCTTACTTTCCACGTCTGACTTGCTGTCCTCCAACAGATCAGAACTGAACTCACTCATCTCACAAATACTGACACATTTTCCCAACGTTAACTCAGTAGTTTGCAGCAGCTTGTTACACAAATTCACATTCCTCACACCAGCCACTAACCGATCGCGCAACAGCGACTCCTCCACCGTACCATACTCACAATCCTTCACTCTGTCCCTCAATGCTGTGATGTACGTAGCCATATTTTCTGTAGCCTGATTATGTGTATTACACTTATATCTTGTGATAATAAGACTGCATTTGCCTACACAATATGTCCGAAATGCCTCCATGAGCGGCACAATCTTATCTTGATCGGCGAGCGCGATATCCATATTGGTGAAAACCTTTTGTGCCTCCTCACCAGCAACATGAAGAAAAATGCAGCATTGCACTCGTTCTGTCTTCATTATGACACCTGCAGCCGTGGCGTATATGTCATATGCTCTGATCCATGTTTTCCAGTTCGATCCCGCGTTGTGGCTGAGGACAAGCTGACCAGGCGGCCGCAATCCCGGCAACGTATTAGCGGGCGGCATTCTTCCTCATCTGACAACACGTGAAACTACGTCTGAACACTTTGACTTCTGGATACTGAATGGTTTATTCACAGCCTAGGGCTCGCTTGACCCGCCAGCTAAACTTTCCATGATGTCATCTCATTAGCATATTCCTTTGTCTCAAACTCTGCATCTCGTTAACATATATTAGCCACACACCTATACATCTATTACGCATATATCACAGGTGTTGCGAAAATATATACATACACATATATATATACATGAATATAAATAGATAGATGTGTGTATGCATGTATTTATTACACTGTATGTGTATATGTATGTACATATGTATGTACATATGTATGTATGCATGCATGGATATAATTATATGTATATATGGTACGAGATAGACAAGCGACAATGATAATGTAATAAGTGTAAAGAGAAACTCATAAGCAGGCTAGGAGGCTAAAAGTCCTTGAGGGAGAGGCAGCCCCGAAGAGCCCTCCACCTAGGGGAAGAGGTAGAAGTTTGGGTCGGTGGGTGGAGAAAAAGGCAGGAGGAGGTAGAGCACATGGCGGGGTCGGAGAGTTAGTGGCTGGAGGCAGCCGGAGGGCAGAGTTATAAGGCAGGCAGGTGGGGGAGGTTATGTCATGGTAACGGCTGGGTGGGGGGCATCCTTCCCCGCCGCGAATCAAACGCAATGCAAGCATTACGACCAATGCGCAACGAGGAAGGAACGAGGAGGCAGAGGTGGAGAAAGCACTTTTTATTGAAAGTGTGAAGCAATCGGATAATGCAGGAGAATATGGTAGCAACAGGATAATGCAGGACAACATGGTAAGAGATAGACAAGCGACAATGTAATAAGTGTAAAGAGAAACTCATAAGGAGGCTAGGGGGCTAAAAGTCATTGAGGGAGAGGCAGCCCTGAAGAGCCCTCCACCAGAAGGGAGGAGAGGGCACGAGGGGCGGCCGATGGCGCGAGACGGGGGACATTTGCGTGGACCGCCTCGGAAGTCCATGTGCCCTGCGGCATGATGTCCAGGAGGGGGACGCCGGCCCTGTGGCATGCCTGGGCGGCGGCGCGCCGGAGGCTGTGGAGGGTGTAAGTGTCTGGGGCCGCCACTCCTCGGGCGCGGAGGAAGGTGGCCAGGGAGTGAGGGTCGAGTGGCCGGCCCGAGGGCATGATGAAGGCAGGAGCGTCCGGGGGCGCCGGGCACTGGGCGATGACAGCGAACCAGGCATCGACAGCACAGAGGGGGGAGCCCGGCGAGGCGGTAACGAAGAGGGCCACCGTGCCTGAGTGTCCGATAATCGTTTTTGATGTCCGGATGGTGAAACGGAGCACACCAGGGACGGGGCGGACATCGGCGCGGGTGATGGTGTGGGGGCCGCCCCAGGCCTCGGGACTCGGGGAGAGCAGGTTCAACTGGCCTCAGCATCCCGAAGTACCCAAAGAGGAGGGCAGCCCGAGGCACGAGGCCGGAGGGGCCGGTCGAGGTGATGTGCCACCACCGCGGCGAGGAGTTCCGGGGTGAGAGGCGGTGCGGGGCGAGGGACGTGGTCCGAGGTCCGCTCGCCCCCGCGGCAGACATCCTTGGCGAGGCACAAGTCAAAGCCCTGCTGCATCAACCCAGGAGCGGGCGCCAGAGAGGGCGTTGTGGGCGGGGCCGGCACACGGGGGCCGGCATAGAGGGAGGATGGCATAGGCAGCCACCTCAAAGGCCTCAGGCATCAGGGGTTCGAGGCTGCGGGCCAACATGTAGGTGACATACTCCTCGGCCTGGCGGCGCTGGTTCTTCCAGGTGGACCGAGCGAGTGAGGCGAGGCGGTGTCCATTGACGCCTGCGACCTCCTAGGCGGTGAAACCTGAATCAGAAGATCGGATTGAATGGGAAGTCGTCGTGGCGGGGGTGAACGGAGTCGAGGCCAAAGCGTGCAACCTCGGACCGAGCCAACCCGGCCCAGGGGCCGTCGAGGTGGGCGCGGCTGAGGGCATCGGTGAGGACAAGGTCGGCCCCAGGCTTGTGGAGGATGGTGAGGGTCTAGGAGCCCGCGGCAGCGGCGAGCCAGAGCTCCCAAGCACAGGTCCCGAGGTGAGCGTCCCAGGTGCGGCTGGACTCGAGAGAGAGGCGGCAGATGCCATGTTGTCAGTGTTGATGACGACTGTGGCCCCGGCGACGTCCTCGGGGAGGAGGGTGCGCAGGGCCACTACAAGGTTGACCGCCTCCAGCTTGTGGATGGTCAGGAATTGCGCCCGGAAGGCCTCAGAGTACCCTCGGGCGTAGCACCTCTTCTCAGAGATGCGCCCCCGCCGGTGAGGCAGGAGTCGCACTCGATGACGTGCCGGCGGACCTCAGGGGCCCAGAGAAGGTGAAGACCATTAGTAGCTCGGCTGTAGAGGGCAAACCACCTGAGGTCCCACATGGCGTCATCCCCGAGGGTGAGGGAGGCGGCTCCGTAGCAGCTGCGAAGGGCCCCGAGTAGGCGGCCCATGAACTTCCGGGCCGGCAGTACGCAGCTGCTTACGTGATTGAGGCGCCCGAGGAGGCTCTGCAGCTCACGATGCCCGAGGGTCGGCTGTGCGATCCGCATCTCGCAGGCGTCGACCAGATCCTCTATCTTGTCGGGTGCGATGCGGATGGTCATGTCCCCGCTGTCAATGGCGAAGCCAAGCCAGGTGAGGCGGACAGCGGGGGATGGCACATACACGAGGGCGTGGAAGCCCTCACGCCGGAGGATCCAGGCGACGGCCACGGTGACGCGGACACAGGCGACGCCCGGGGAACGGCATCCAAAGGGGAGGGCAAGGTCGACATATGTGAGCCCATTGAGGGCGATCCCGTACAGGGGGCAGGAGAGGGGGTCGGCCAGGAGCTGGCGGTAGGCCCGGGAGATGTTGGCAGCCCAGGTGTAGGCCCCGACGACCTCGTTGATGAGCCGGCGCCCCACATCAGCGATGCACGGGAGCTTGTAGGTGTGCGGCTTCCAGAGGTACTCCCGATCGGGGATGCGGGCGTTGACACTGTCGCCAGGGGGTTAAGAGATGTCGACGATGACCCGCCTCTTTCCCGGGTCGGATTTGGGGCGGGTCGTCATGGGGGAGACCTGGGCCCCGGGAGTGAAGGGGGACGTAGAAAGGGCTGGCGAGGGCGCCGAGGGCGAGTTCGGTTTTGATAACGTCCTGGAGGTGGACTGTGTGCTCGGGGGCCTCCCGATGGTTGGAGAAGGAGGGGTGGGGGGGGACGCTGGCGGGGTAGTTGGAAGGGAAACCAAACTCTAACAGGTCTACCAGGCCGGGGTCATGGTATCCTTGGAGGAGGCTCCGCCAGGTGGGGATGTGGAGGCTGGAAGGGAGGGGTAGGTAGGACCGCGATGCGGAGGGCTGCGTAAGCCCGGGTGAAGGTGGGATAACGGGCCCAGGCCTCGCCGGAGGTGTGGGCCATATGGAGAGGAGGGTGGGGCGGTATTGGTGGAGGGTGGGGACGCATGAGGGGGCGGCGAGGAGGGTGTCTTGGATGTGGGGGTCGACAACGTCGGCTATTCGTTCAGCTAAGTCGCCAGTAGGAGGGGGGGGGGGGGGCGTGTGAGTGGGGCGGTGGGAGGAGGTGCGTGGGGTGTCGCCAAGGGGGTGCTGAGCTGCCAACAGCATCAACTTCGGTGGTGGGGGGGGGGGGGTGGGGGGTAACGGGGGGGCTGGTCGTGGTCATGGAAGGAGGGGTCATGGGGGGGTCATGTAGGGAGAGGTCAGGGGGGAGGTCGGGGAGGTGGTGTAGGTAGGCGGTTGGTTGGTGGCGGGCGTGGCGTGGGCGGGTGGGGCGACCGGGGTGGGGGGTCGGGTCATGAGGCTGCGGATCACACCCGGGGAGATGGATAGGGCAGGGAACTGCCGGTCTGGGGCGGGCGAGTACCGGGGTGGGGGGGGGGGGTGTGATGAGGGCGGCGGCGCATCTGAGGCGTGGCTTCCCCAGGGGTGTGACCTCAGACCGACCGCCAGAAAAGTGGTTAGGTAAGACCACGTGTGTGTGTGGGCGGCGAGGCCGCCGCAGGGGTCGGCGCCGATAGCACGGCGGGGGTGGGCGACTTCCGGTCGTGGGCTTAGGACTTCTGGGCGGGCGGGGGGGTCTCCCCGGGTGGGGAGATGAGAGGGCTGGGTGTGGTCGGACGGTTGGCATCGCCCCGGGGGGCGGAGATAACAGAGGTGGCCGTGGCGAGGCCATTGGCGTGGTAATGAGGGGCGGCGTGATGTGAGGCGGAGCGCCCCTTGGGGGGGGGGGGTGGCGGAGGGAGCGAGCTGGCAACTGCCCTCCAGGCCAGGAGGGAGGCCGCGGCAGATCAAAAATCTGCCGAGGCGGGAGTCGCGGTCGCACGCACACAGGGTCGCTTTGTGTTGTAGACCGCTTCACTATGGGCCGTAAGCATGCACCGCACGTTGGCGCAGTAGCCGCATGCATGGCGCTGTCTGGCCCTCGTCTCGCCGTGAGCCTCGCCGGCGGCGGTGCGATCACAGG